>OZ038402.1:4305580-4315580 GCA_964036045.1 Eutreptiella sp. 'Long Island Sound 2002'
GAAAAAATTGCTCTGCGGGGGGGGGGGGGGGGGGCACAGAAGCCCATTTGCTCAACCCCTCCCCCCCTCCTTGGCAGCCATGCCGAGAGGGGCTTTGGGGCGAGGTTGCCCTACCTGCCGTCCCAGCTGGGGGGGCTCCACCACAACATCTACGGCTCAAAATGATACCTACGGCGCGCTGATCATTTTGACTACACCTACATGTGGGGGGGGGGGGGGGGGACTTTGAAAAAACTTTTCCGGGCCAAAATTTGTGTTCCAGCGCCTTTAGCGCCAACCTCTGTTCTTACACAAAACAAAGGGCTCGACACGGAAGCCCATTTCTCCAACCCCCCCCCCCCCATCCCCCTTCAGCGCCCCCCCCCCGAAGGAACTCTGGGCTATGTCACGTGTGCACTGGCGGCAACAGCACAAAGCGCAGAAAGAAAATGGGCTCGTCAGTGGCCTATAAGACCATAGGTACCTTTCTGTCGCAAGACAAGAGACACGAAGATGCCTGTGGGTGGGCCACAGAGATGCGAAACAGTGGGTGTGCAGCGGTACGCCATCGGCCGACGCTATGCTTTACCCACCGGACCTGTAAATTCGACCTATTTCTGAGTTCATAAGACAGGGAAAGGTGATGGGCCCTCCCCCCGGGGGCATAGCCCCAACGGGATGCGTTTCGAGGGATTCAATAGTGGCGTTAGCGCAGATAAAATAGGAAAATCGTGGCACCAGTCGGCGCAGTGCGCGTGGCAGAGCCCTGCATGTGGCATGTGCCATGAGGCATACGCCTGTGTTGACCAAATAGCATGGCTGTTTAGCCAGCGATGGAGGTGGAAAAAGACTGTCTCCCTGGTGGAAGGCAGTTTATAGGTAATGTGTTCGCACCATATAAGTGTCTGATCTACGTCCCATGTCGTTCGGGCGATGATGCGAGGCACTGCGGAGTGCAACGCGCGCAAGACAGTGGGTCGTGAATAGCCAGACAAGAGGGCAACTTGCGCCCAGGATGTGATACTCAATAAACAGGATGCCCATGTGTGGAGAAAGGGCTGTACATTGAGTACTGCACTGACCAGTATGTTGGATATGTGTTTGTGGGCCTGTGCAGGTGGTGGTGACTGGAGGGTGACTGTGTATTTCAGGTGCCAGCTCGCTGTCAAACCCGACGGCTGGGCATATATCAATGGAGGGCTGTCGTCCCCGAGGTGTATGGTAAAACCCATGGCCGTGAGAGAGGGGGATGTGCAAGTGCGGCGGCATACCCGTTGTTCATCTGTCATGCAGTCGCACAGGACTGGCAGGTCCCATACCTCTGACAGAGTGTCACAGACATTTTGCATCTCGTGCGCCGGGGACGGTCCCCGTGCCCCTACCAGGATGTTGTCCCTGAATTGCGCTAAGGACACCGTGTTCCCTCGTGGTGTGGTCCACAGTGGGTGTCCCCCCCCCCCCCGCAGAGCAATTTTCAGGTCGCCTGGGGGGAGCATGCGGGTGGCCATATGACATGCAGTCCATAGACCCCGACGCGGTGACCGGGGAAAGGGATGCCGCTGCGCAGGGGCCCGGCGGAGGATGACGAGTAACACAACCCCAAGGCAGAGGGGGCGGGGTCCGGTTGAGTGTGGCGCAGGATGCAGGTCACGGGGGCCGCCGCCAGCCAATGTATGACCCCGAGGGGTGTGCAACCGTTTTGGGGGCTGTAGGGGGGGGGGATACCCCCCCCTTTGGGGTTGGGTCCTGACCAGGATCGGCCCCCGTGATGCAGGTGGCCTCGGACCGAGTTTCACCGGCAAACGCGCGTTCGCACCCGGGCAAACCCATCAATGCAGAGCAGGACTCTGTCTTCCTTCGGCCTCCCCACAGCCACAAAAACAATCATAAAACTCGGGTAGCACGAACAGCATAAACGGATATGTTTTTTCCAGTCCAGACCAAAGGTGAGGTGGCGTACCCTGCTCATCATATGGTACCCCCCCCCCTTGAAATCTCCCCTCTTTTGTCAGGCCGGTTCCCCCCCCGGGGGGGGGGGGGGGGCTCGCCACAAATCTGTACCATAACACCACAGTGTAAATCAGCTTCGGCGCCATGTAAAAATTTTCTTTGGCGCCTAGTATTTCCTATGCTTTCTGGGCCAAGGTGACGGTTCCCCCCCTTGGGGGGGGGGTTTCAAGGGGGGGAGATTTCAGGGGGGGGGGGGTACTCGGGAAAACGTCTCGGAATCAAGGTTCAGAACTGCCCTATGCTACAATTGATCCCACAAATGACTTGTGGTAGCGGATCTGACAAGTAGCGTGGATTAGCTGAGTCTGAAACCAGGTTTAATGGTCGTGGCACCATTCCCTCACCTCACAGGCGTGCAATGGCTAAGACATGGGCACGACACAAGATCACAGACACAGTAATAAACAATGGTTGGTGGTTGGCAGTTGGCGGCGGTTGGTGGTTGGCGGTTGGCGGCGGTTGGCAGCAATGGCATTCGGGGTCGGCGAGGGTCCCTGAGTCCGCGTCAGTGAGTTCTGAAGACAACGATGGTCACACGCCTGTAGTATGCCGTTGTTTGCGCGCGCGGTGCGGCACCTTTCTGATGTTTCTGGAGATTTTACCGAGTGAAGAGGCCCACTGCAAACCACTTTGGCGGGTGTTCCCAAACGCTTGTGGATGGTCACCAGAGGCCTTTGGATGATACCCGGTGTATATCGACACTTTGCACACGGTGCGCGCACGGTGTGTGTGACACCCTCTTTACCGCGTGCACAAAGGTCATGCACGGACATAAGTACTAATTCGCATGGCGAGGCCACCGTTGGCAATGCAACGGATGCTTTGGATGCGACGTCCTCGCATGGAGCTGGGTCCGGCTGAGTGGCGCAGGATGCAGGTGGCCTTCGGCCGGGTTCGGGTTGCGGCGAGCACCGCGAATCTTGAGTGCACCATCGAATGGGACCGACTCCCAATGAAACCCCATTCCCCGTCCGGATCTTGCCAGGAGGCACATGCCAGGGCAGTATCTGCAGTACGGGATCCACAGGGTGCCTCATGGTCAAGACATGGGCAAGACACAAGATCACAGAGACAGTAATCAACAATGGTTGGCAGTTGGCGGCGGTTTGGCGGCGGCTGGCGGTTGGCAGTTAGTGGTTCGTGACGGTCGGCGGTTGTCGGTTGGCGGTTGGTAGCGGTTGGCAGTTGGCGGCGGTTGGCGGCGGATGGCGGCTGGCAGTCAGTGGTTGGTGACGATTGGCGGTTGGCGGTTGGCGGTTGGCGGTTGGTGGTGGTTGGTGGCAACAATGCAGCACAAGCACTGTGGAAGGAGGAACGGCGTAAGAACGGTGCAGGGGCTGCAAGCACAAGGAATATCCCCGGCTGCCGGCGGCCATCCCAAACCACTGATGGGCAACCCCAACCGTGGACAGTTTTGACGGTCAACCGATGAACGGTTGACGAGGGGTGGCATCTGCAGACCCGCTCTTGGCTACGGTAACTGCCAGTAACTCCCAGTGGCTGGGTTGGGCAGCCAGCGGGGCCCCAGAGGGACCCAATGGCATCCACCTGTCTGCTATGTGCCTGCCTGGGGTGGTGGGCGGACAAGGACGGGGCTGGCCTCCGGGGGAGAAGGGGGAAGGACGTCCCCTCCCCCCTTGTCTCCCCCTGCGACGCCCTCGCACGTCGGTGACGGGGCAGCAGCGCCCCACGGGCACTGCGTGGGTGTGCGGTATCGTGGGACGGACGGGCACCCCGAACACACGCGCATCCAGTTCCAAAAGGGGGGACGCTGGGGCTGGGCCTCACACGGGGCTGGGCAGGGGGGGGGGGGATACGTAAATCAGAGCAGTGGTGGAGCGCAGAAGGGGCCCAAAGCTGATCTGGATCCAGGAACACACGTGCAGATGCACATGGTGCATGAGATGGGGGGGGGGGGGGGGGTTGCCATCGAGGCAGCACCCTGCAAGCGGAGGGTAATTTTCAGGAACTGTCGGCAGTGGTCAGTAACCGCCGGTAAAGGTCAGTAACTGTCAGTAACTGCCAGCAACCGTCAGCAACTCCAAGTGACTGGGTTGGGCAGCCAGCCGGGGCAGTGTGGACGCTGGTACTCCCGGGTGTACGCACGGGTTTGCGTGTTGGGAATGAGTCGTTTGCGTTGCTTGTTCCAAGCCACTGGGTCTCTTGGTCAGCGAAAGTTGGACGGCTGTCCCTGCTCGGCCTTGGCACCGGACAGCACAGGATTTGGGACGGGTGCCGCGCAGGGACGGACGCGGAGGCCTGCAATCCCCCCGCCTGCGTGAGGCCCCGTCCCCCCCCCCCTACCCCCCCCCCCCCCCTCTCTTGGCCCCCGACTACGACTATGACGCTGGTGCACCACAGCCCATAGCAGCCCGCAGCGACCACCGTACTGTCACCCAAGCCTATGGTCAACTGGGCCACTGCCGTGCCACTGCAGTGTTGTGGGCAATCTTGGTCATCCGCCTGCCAGCCCCGCCCAGGGCTTTTTTAAAAGGGGAGGGGGGGGGGGGTCCACCCCCACTGCCCCCCCCCCCCCCCCCCCCCAAGTGGTGCTGAGTTTTTAAAGGCGCCAAAGGCGCGGAAGGAAATGCTTGGTCTCAACTCATTGGTGCCGAAGGCGCCGGAGAATTTTTTTGATGGGCCGAAGGCCCGGAGGAAAACTCGGCCCAATATGTTAAAGGGGAGGGGGGGGGGGGGGTCCAGGGGGGGGGGGGACCCCCACGCCCCAGTGGTGCCGAGTTGTTAAACGGAGCCCTGCCCCCGCCTGTGGGATTGCTGCGTGGCGACCGGGGCTCTCAGGGGAGGTACGTCAGCACGCGAAGGCGGAAAAACAAAGACTCGTCGGTGGTATATGTTCAATGCGCACCTTTCCGTTGGCGGCATGTGAGTGTGCACCTCGGACGATGCGCCCTGGCAGGCTCCAGCGACGGCACGGCTGCCAACAAACAAAAGACCGCCGGCCTCCGGTGCACTCACACCTCCGCAGAGCGCCAGCCGGTGAGTAACTGCAGTCGGTTGGCCATCAACCGCCGTCGGTTAAGCCCCAACCTCCGTCGGTTGAGTGTCAACCGCCGTCGGTCAACCGAATTCTGCAACTGATAATGTTAAGCGGTCCTCAGTGAGAAAGAAAAGGAAAGGCTCCTGCACAGTCCAGCAATGGTAGACATCGGTTCTCGTGAAGCTGCAACCGTGAGCCCTACGCCTGCGGTGGTAGAGGTCTGGACGGTGGGAAACCCCCCACCGCCACCCCGCCCCCAAAACAATCATGTCAATCTTCCATCCACCACTGGCAAAGCAGGGCAGGGCAGGGCTTTGAACACCGACAAGAACTCCGGCTGGGGCTTGCTCCGGGGCTCCGGGGCTCCGGGCTGCATTGGAAGGGGGGGAGGGGACCCCCTGCTCCCCTCCAGGCTGCCCAGCCTATGCCCAGCCACTGTCCGCCTGACTGCAACTGCCAGCCTCAATGGCATGCGTAACCGACAGTAACCGCCCCCAACCGCTTTGGCAACCTCCTCCAACCGCCTGCCTGACCGCTTCTGGGGCGGCCTCTGCGGCCCCTTCCCTTCCAATGCATCCCGAGTCACCTCCCCCCTCAGAGCACGGGCTTGTTATTGGGGCTGAGCACCACCGGAGGGAGGCCGGTGCGGGGCAACGAGTTGGTGACGTGCTGGGGGTGGGTGGCGAGGGCCGGGTCCAGGTGCGAGGGGTAGGCCTTCTTGTCCGCGGTGCCCGCGATGCTGGGCATCGATGAGGGCGGGCAAGTGAGGACGGACATCAGGTCGTTCATGTGGACGCAAGAGAGCGGGGCCCCGGTCGTGTCCACGACGTACACGCGGTGGACGGCTTGCTCCTGGCGGGAGGTGCGGGGGGCAGGGGAGCGCAGGCGCAGGCACAGGCACAAGTAGGGCTCCCGGCACTGGCACAGGGGCGGGGAGAGAGGGAGAGGCCCAGCCCGTTGATCGGTTGACCGTCAAACCTGTCCACGGTTGCGGTTACCCGTCAGCCATTGCGAAGGACGGCGGTGTCACAACGCTTGTGCTTGCCTACGCTGCAGCACGCTGCAAGCGGAGGGTAATTTTCAGTAACTGTCGGCAATTGTGAGTAACTGCCGGAACTGTCAGTGACTGCCGGAACTGTCAGTAACTGCCAGTAACTGACGTTAATCGTCAGTAACTGTCAGTAATTGCTAGTGGCTGCCAGTAACTGTCGGTAATCGTCAGTAACTGTCAGTAATTGCCAGTGGCTGCCAGTAACTGTCGGTAATCGTCAGCAATTGTCAGTAACTGTCAGCAACTGTCGGTAACTGCCAGTAACTCCCAGTGGCTGCATTGGGCAGCCAGCGGGGCCCCAGAGGGACCCAATGGCATCCACCTGTCTGCTATGTGCCTGCCTGGGGTGGTGGGCGGACAAGGACGGGGCATCGCCGTCAACGCCGAGTCGTTGCAACCGACGGGCCCACTGAACAACAAGTTGCCGAACCTCATCGTTGCCGAACTCTGTGACTTCCTCCACATTGTCTTTGGTGGGCCACGTACTGCCATCAACCAATTGGCTGACGCATTGCAGGAAATGGCTATTTTTCAGCCGCTTCTTCACCTGCTTCTTGAACGTCTCTCGGATCTCCTTCAATTCAGCATTTGCTTCCGCCGTTGGCTGCAACACCGGAGTATTGCCGAACAACCAGTTCTTCGTAACGGGGTTCTGCTGCACCTTCGATGACTCCTTCTCCAAATCAGTGTCAACGGCTGTCATCAACTTGGCTACCGCTTGCTGCTTAGTAGCCCAAGTAGCGTCAACATGCTGCATAGCCTCTTGTGCATGTGCCACATGCTGCAGGAATTGCAGAAGGCCATACATGAAGACCACAAAGTTGCCCAAGTACATGATGGTCCACATCGCCTTCCACTTGGTTTGATCCTTGCCGTTTGCCGTCAAGTCCTTGACAATGCCACGCACAAGCACATATCGTGACATGAAAATAGTAATCGCCGTGAACAAACTCCGTGACCAACGCGTCTTGATGATGCGCTGCAACGCCTGCTCCCCATCGGTGGACATGGCCTCCATGGTCAAGCTGTGGACTTCGGACTTGCGAAAAGTATTGGTGATGCTTTGCACCGCAGGCACATACTTGCCATACATTGGACTGGTCCGGACAGCATGTACAACCGCACGATCAAGCTGATGGCTCACATCCACGGTCCCAAGAATGTCACCGTCCTGCTCCATAATGTGCCCATGCAACGCGTGGTTGACCGAGGCCCCGTCAAACACAACCTGAATGAGGTTCTTCATTACGGTTGGCATGCAACCATCGTCGTCCGCAGTGCTCCCATAGCGCGACTTCATGGCACGGCACAAGCGGTCAAATTGTGCTTTGGCTCCAAAAGGCTTTGCATCGACGGCCTTCAGCTCTGCCATTTCAGTTGGCGTGCAATGCGTCAATGTCAAGATGCGCAAGCGGTGCCGAGCCTCTCCGTCGACATCGTGCAACAAGAATGCCTCAAACGGCCGCTTGTACGACTTCTTGGTGGCGCCATCCAGGAGCATAGCCCAGCCCACGGAGTCATCCAAAATCTCCCCGGTTACTCCAAATTCCTTGTTCGCCATAAGGCCCATAAAACTGTGGTGGGGACCACGGCCATCACCTCGAGGGGTAGCAGGAGAATTGTCACCCACTCGATCTTTGACATTCAACTCATCAAAAGTGAGCAAGTCTGGATGGCGGGTGTATGGCATGTGGGTTTGTGTACCCATCAACGTTGCTCGCTGTGTCCCTCCTGTGACACCTTGAGGACGGTTAGCACCCTCAGAGGGATTGCTGCTCTGTGCACGACTCTTGCCCTTTGCAGCACTGCTGCTCTGTTCTGGACACTGTGGCGCACTATTGCTCTGTGCAGGGCTGCTGGACTGTACAGAACTGCCACTCTCTGCAGCACTGTTGGTCTGTGCAGCACTGCCACTCTGCGCTGCACTGTTGCTCTGTGCAGAACTGCCACTCTCTGCAGCACTGTTGGTCTGTGCAGCACTGCCACTCTGTGCTGCACTGTTGCTCTGTGCAGAACTGCCACTCTCTGCAGCACTGTTGGTCTGTGCAGCACTGCCACTCTGTGCACTGCTCTGTGCAGAACTTGCACTTTGTGCAGCACTGTGGGTCTGTGCAGAACTGCCACTCTGTGCTGCACTGTTACACTGCTGAGAGCTGTTGCTGCTGCTGCTGGAACTGGATGATGAAGCTTCTGTTGGCTGCACAGGAGTCACCTTGGGAAAATTGAGTGGGCGCTGGGTTTTCTTGGCTTTCTCCCATTGCTTGTGCCTGTCACTCTTCAGGTGCTCCCTTTTGGCCTGCTCAGAGGCTCCAACCAGTGCCCCACAACCACAAGAAGATTTTGGCATGGTGCCTGCACAAAACAAAGCGGAAGGGGGCACCAGCAAACCGCCAGACAAGGCACCTGTGAGCAAAGAAAGAAGGGGTGGCAGGACCCCTACCCAGGAGACCCTCAGAATTATAAGGGGGGGGGGGTCCAGAGCTTCAGACCCACCCACCCAGCTGAAGACCCACCCACCCAGACCCCCCCCCCCATTGCAAAATAGCTCTTATAAACGAAGCCTGGTGCCTGCCTGGGGTGGTGGGCGGACAAGGACGGGGCTGGCCTCCGGGGGAGAAGGGGGCGGACGTCCCTCCCCCTTGTCTCCCCCTGCGACGCCCTCGCACGTCGGTGACGGGGCAGCGGCGCCCCCACGGGCACGCCAGCCATCCAGACCTGCATCAGCTCCAGGACGCGGCGCAAAGTGCTCTGCGGCTCCCCCTCAGGCCAGCCCCGTCCTTGTCCGCCCACCACCCCAGGCAGGCACGTAGCAGACAGGTGGATGCCATTGGGTCCCTCTGGGGCCCAGCTGGCTGCCCAATGCAGCCACTGGGAGTTGCTGGCAGTTACCGACAGTTGCTGACAGTTACTGACAACTGCCGACGATTACCGACAGTTACTGGCAGCCACTGGCAATTACTGACAGTTACTGACGATTACCGACAGTTACTGGCAGTTACTGACAGTTGCTGACAGTTACTGACACACCAGCCATCCAGACCTGCATCAGCTCCAGGACGCGGCGCAAAGTGCTCTGCGGCGCGCACACGACCGGCGGCATCATGGCCGGCACCGCCTGCGCGCTGCTCCGGGCCCGGCGGCGGTACTTCAGGAACTGGTCCACCGGCAGCGACAAGTACGGCAGGTCCGAGGCCGTGAAGCCGCGGAGGTCGGAGCTGCTGACGTTGCCCACGAGCGTGCCCATGGGGCCGGCCACGAGGCCCAGGGCCGTCGCCTCGGCCTCGCGCATGCGGAGCAGCGCGGCGAAGGTGGGGGTGTCGGTGTGGACCGTGTGCACGGGTTTGGAGGCCAGCTGCACGTCCTGAATGGGGGTCTCCAGGAAGGTGGCGCTCAGCCTGGGCAGAGGGGGAGCGGCGGCCGGGGCTGGGGCTGGGACGGGGGCGTGGGGTCGGTAGGCATTTGATTGAAAGGGAGGGGGGTTGTGGGGGCAATTCCCGAGCAGCGACAGAGCGGTTACAGGGGACTGCAAAAGCGGGTGGGGGCGGTTACTGGCGGTTGGAGACGCGGTTGGGGCTGGCGTTGGGGTATGGGAATGCCTTTGGGGTAGAGTCAGGGCCCGAGCGTTGGGAGGGAGGGGGTACCCCCAGGGACTTGCTTGAGCGGGGGGGGGAGGGGGGGAGGGGGTCCAGGGGGGAGCCCCCCCCCCCCCCCCCCGTCGGAACGTATCTAGTCCACAGGGAACAGAAAATTTATTGGGCAACGAACCACTCAGCACATAGAAATGTCATCTTGTTGGTAGCAAACAAAGCCAATTCATCATTGCAGGTCAATTCAGGGTTCCCTCATCTAATCAACACACAACAAATACAACAAAGCGGGACATTCACCATCTCATGCCAACTCACAGTGATCATGGTCAATCAGAATTAGACTCCCCTGAACTGGAGCCTCCATCTGTAGTG
>OZ038402.1:4320580-4335580 GCA_964036045.1 Eutreptiella sp. 'Long Island Sound 2002'
TTGGGTGCCCCCCCCCTCCCCTTAAGCAAAGGCCTGCCCGGCGACGTCACGCGGGGACACATACCGACCGGTTTGCTGAACTCCCAGGCCCGGGGCTCCAGGAGGGCCGTCAGGTCCTGCTCCTCCGGACTGTCGTCCAGGTCCATGTCCAGACCACTGCCGCTGCGCTTGATCCGCAGCTGCCGGATGCAGATGTCGGTGATGAGCTTCAGCAGGTGCAGCACGTCCACGAACCTGCGGCGCGGGTGGGAAGGGGCAACCGGGCTTGCAATTGAGCGGGGGGGGGGGGTCGATAGAGCCCCCTGGCTAGACCCCCCCCTCCCCCAAAAAGTGCTCAATTGACGCCCCCCCCCCAAATCCTACCGAGACTGACCCCCGGGCCTCGGAGGTGACCCAGACCCAAAAATCGGCAGAAAAATGAAAATGGATTTTTTGGAATCAGCGCGTCGAGGGGGTTCAGAACAGTCATCATTTGCCATGCATTTGGTGGAAAAGAAAATCGACCATTTTTAATGTTCAAAAAAAGAAAAAAAAAAAAAAAAAAAAAAAAAAAAAAAAAAAAAAAAGAAAAAAAAAATTTTGGGCGCCTTCGGCGCCAGAGTTCATAATCACTGATTAATGGTCCTGTCAACTGAGCGCTTACTTGCAGGCCCGACATGCCAAGGGCCGGGGACTGGCTGGGAATGGACCTGACGCTGTGTGTGGGCTGCGAGCAGCGGCCTGTTGCTCTCGAAGGTAAGACCCACACCCCTCCCCCCCACGAGGGGCCCATAACGCACATCAGCCCCCTTCCCAAATGTTGGCACTTTCGCACCGACAACACGCCTGACAACGTCTGTGTCTACAATTGGCAGACCGCGTCGACTTGGGGCAGGCAGTGTCCACAGAGTACAGACCGCAATTCCTATGGTCTATGGGCAAATGGAGTAAATGGATTTGTACGAAGACATGGCAGCTGCCTGTTGACGAAAGGAGGCAGCAAGCAGCACAGGCACCGTCATATCGTCAGTACAGCATGCAGACCCAGGGTGTTCCAAATAGCCCTTTTCAAGGGCTTTCCGAATATACCCCACATACCCCCCCCTTTGGGACACTCAGCGGACACAAATGAGGCAACAATGGCACCGACCCCGAAAACCCCAGCGAGTTGGCACAATTGTCAATGAGGCCAAGAGATGTTCTGCGGCCTGCCTGGCTTTGATCTGACACCCTCTGCAAGGAGATGTTGCCGTTCCAGTAGTTGCGTGTTCCAACTCCCCCCTCTTCCCCGGTATTTCTACTTCGTTTGATGGAACATTCATTGATGCTATTCGAGCAGGGAGCGATTGGGGTGCAAAAACAACGGGGTGGGGGGTTAGCCAGGAAGGGTCAGGGTGGCAGCACACAGCCATCCCTCAGGGTTGGGCACGTTATAGGCTTCAGCGTAGGGGGAGACTTCGAGTGCGAAGACCACAGCGGTTCCATCAAAGTTACGGTGCTGAGGTATATTTGAAAAATATTTGATGAAGCGTCCCCCGAAGAGGCTACTCATAGTGATAGCAGGAGAGTCGCTGAACTCCTGGAGTCGCCAATGGTAGGGGACTGAAGATGAATGGGTCCAGATCCCGGGGGGGGGCGACCCCTCGGTTTTGGACGCCAACTACCCCCCCAACTAACTGTCGGCCGGAGGCCCTTTGGGGGGGGGGGGGGTAGTTGGCGTCCTACCCCCCCCCCCTTGCGCAAGCACGGCCGCGGTCCCAGAAGTCAGGCCAAAACGGCGGTTCAACGCCCACCCCGTGCTGGGACAAGGCTGTGCATGCGCGTGACACATGTGACAGCCAGACCGGGAATAACATTGTTGGCCATGACTGAAAATCACATCAGAACAAGCAGCATGGGATTCCAATGTGTGGTGCAATGTTGTTATGAACAGAATGCACCATCACAGACATGAATGAGCCCCTCTTTCCCTGTACAAGCGCTCTACAAACACCCAATCCTCCATTCTGGACCACAAAAACAGCGGTCCCAAAATTTCCTCAAAACGGCGGTTCAACGCCCACCCCGTGCTTAGACAAGGCAGTGCATGCGCAAGGGGGGGGGGAGGTAGGACCCGCGGAGTCGCCCCCCCCGGGGTCCAGATTCTTTCTCTGTGTGTTGTGGGTATGGACCGTGGGCTGCAAGATCCACGGGCCTCCCCTTCCTCCATCCCCCTGAGGAAGGCAGCAGAACCCACGCCGCGCACATGCGCGCAGGCCCTCGTGCCGCTCCCCCATCCCCGCGCCACACACCCGAGCAGCGTCCCGTCCTGCAGGATCACGGGGCACGACAGCATGCGGTGGCTGGCCAGCAGCTCGAACACCACGGAGATGGGCACATGCGGCCCCACCGACACCAACTTGCGATGGGGCACCAGGTCTTTGATGGGGATGGTGGTGAGCTGGGAGGCGAGGTCCCTACGGACAGACCCTGTGGGGGAGCGGCGGGAGGGTTTACAGGAGGCGGCCAAGGAGGAGGAGCTGCGACCAGCCAGGGATGCACTAGAAGGGAAGGGAGCTCAGAGGCGGCCCCAGAAGCGGTTGGAGGAGGTTGCAAAAGCGGTTGGGGGGCGGTTACTGTCGGTTACGAATGCCATTGAGGCTGGCACTTGGCGTCAGGGAGACAGTGGCTGGGCATAGGCTAGGCGCCCCTGGGGGGGGGGGTCCCCCCCCTTCCAATGCATCCCTGGGGCAGGAGGAGCGGCAGGAGGAGTAGGGGAGGAGGCCGAGGAGGGGAAGCTGCGGCTCTCGATCACTAGGCGAGAAGGAACGCTAATCTTGCGGCGCCTGCGGTGTGCCATATCATGGAACAGGGAAAATTGTACCCTTTGTGAACTGTACTTTTGGATGGGGAGTGGCTATCGCAACATTTTTGTCCGTTTTGAGTATTGTGCCTCGCCGTTGCACTAACTACCACAACAGCTAATTCCCCGTCGGAGGCAGGAAGCATTCCCAGGGGCGCTGCGCTGTCTGCAGGTCCCAGGAAGCTGTTCTTCTAGTGCGTATCGTGCTTCGACGGGGTACACCCCTTTGTTGATCGGGTACACACGCTGTACACAAAATATTGATCTCCGACACACACACGGTACACAAAATGTTCATCTCAGACACACATACAGTACACAAAAATTGTTATTGGACACGGAGGGAGGGCGGGCGGGAGGGAGGGAGGAACAGGGCAGGAAGGGGAGGTTGGAAGGGGGGTTGGAGGGGAATGGGTTGGGGACGCGGTGTTGCGAGGAGCGTTGGTAGGAGGGAGGGAGGGAGGGGCTTGTGAAGGGGGGTTGGTAGTAGCGGGGGGGGGAGGGGGAAATAGAGACGCGGTGTTGTGAGGGCTTTGGTGGGAGGGAGGGGAGGGAGGGAAGGATTTTGGCGGGGAGAAGCACAAAAAACTGTTTGTGGGCAAGTTCGGGGGGCTGGTGGGGGGGGGGGGGGAGATTCGTTTTTCGGTTCTGGGGGCACCGTTGCATTCCCTGTTTCGTTATGAACATTTTGAATCTACACAACTCCGGGACGCACCATCTCCTTTTGCCATTCACCGCAGTGACAACCAGCAGGGCATTCTGGCAGACACAGGCAGAGTGGGACCTCTGGTCTGTAATTGGCCACTGACGGGCCTCTGTGTGACGCGCTGCTGCGCGCGTGCCCTCGCACCGCCATGACACAGCCTTCCACCCGGGGTAAGGGAGGGGGACGGGGGGCATGCGTGAGAGGGAGGGAGGTGCCCTCTCCAAAAGCCGAAACAATTGTCTGGGCGCCGTTGGTGCCTAAGTCGGTTGTTCCTCGTTGTTCAGCATCGGTCCGGGTTGGGGGGGGGGGCTGAGGGGGGGATGGCGGGGGGGGGGGTCGGCGTGATGCCTGAGGGGATTGCTGCCCGATGCTGCGGGCGCCGGCAATCATGGAAGGGCGCCCAGTTGCAGCCCCTGACAACGACACCCCCTTGACATTTTGGCCCCCTTCCTTTTGGGGGGGGGGGGGAGGCCGGGCTGGGGTCCCGGGTACCCCAACATCCATACCCCAAAATGATCCCCTCGTCCCACTGATCAGACATGCGGGGGGGGGGGGGGTTGAAAAAAAATCTGTTATCCCCTGGGGGTTCCTGGTCCCAGCCGCCGGGTGTGGGGGGCTGGATGGCCGAGATCAGGGGTCAGAAAAACGTATCATGTTTGGCATACATATTTGGACTCCCCATGAAATTCTGAGCAGTTTGAGTATACACACACAAGGGGGGGGGGGGGGTGAAACCAAAATTTTGCCCGCCTCAACGTGGGCTCAACATGCGTTCAATGTGGGTTCAACATGCCTCAACGTGGGCTCAACATGCGCTCAATGTGGGCTCAACATGCCTCAACGTGGGCTCAACATGCCTCAACGTGGGCTCAACATGCCTCAACGTGGGCTCAACATGCGTTCAATGTGGGTTCAACATGCCTCAACGTGGGCTCAACATGCGCTCAACATGGGCTCAACATGCCTCAACATGGGCTCAACATGCCTCAACGTGTGCTCAACATGCGCTCAACATGGGCTCAACATGGGCTCAACATGCGTTCAACGTGGGCTCAACATGCCTCAACGTGGGCTCAACATGCCTCAACGTGGGCTCAACATGCCTCAACGTGGGCTCAACATGCCTCAACGTGGGCTCAACATGCGTTCAATGTGGGTTCAACATGCCTCAACGTGGGCTCATCATGCGCTCAATGTGGGCTCAACATGCCTCAACGTGGGCTCAACATGCCTCAACGTGGGCTCAACGTGCCTCAACGTGGGCTCAACATGCGTTCAATGTGGGTTCAACATGCCTCAACGTGGGCTCAACATGGGCTCAACATGCCTCAACATGGGCTCAACATGCCTCAACGTGTGCTCAACATGCGCTCAACATGGGCTCAACATGGGCTCAACATGGGCTCAACATGGGCTCAGGTTCCAATGTGGCGCCTGGAATTTTTTTTTGGCACATGGTGGGATGTGGAGCCCAAATGTGATCCGGACCTTCTGAACATTTTGGCCATTTTGAAGGGGGGTGTTGGTGTCAAAGGCTGCAGCTGGGCACCCCCCATGCCGGCAGCGCTTCACATTCAACGAGCAAGAGGGCGGAGAGGACGGGGAGGGGAGGGGTTAGCATGGGGACCACATCCCGCGGCACGAGTGCAGAGTCACCAACGCCCGAGCCACCCCCACGGCCTTGGCCCTCGGACCCTGTTCCCGGCCCTCATCCCCAGCCCCGTGCCAATGGAGCGGGTCAAACAGCTGCAGGTCGGCCAAGGGCATGCGAAATACCTGGACCTCTCTTGTGAACGTCGGAGCGGAAGCTGACCCGCTTCTGCGGAGTGGGTTCGGTACCTGAAACGTGGGATTGGGTCCCATGGAGACCTGCAGCCCAGCGGAGCAGCGGGCTCTCCGACTCTCGCAATTGTTGAACCCGCGCCCCCAGGGATGCATTGGAAAGGGGGGGGAGGGAGGTACGCCCCCCCCCCCCCCTTCCAGGGCGCCCAGCCTATGCCCAGCCCCACTGTCCCCCTGAAGGCAAGTGCCAGTCTCAATGGCATTTGTAACCGACAGTAACCGCCCCCAACCGCTTTGGCAACCTCCTCCAACCGCCTGTCTAACCGCCTCTGGGGCCGCCTCCGAGGCCCCGTTCCTTCTGATGCAGCCTTGCCGCCCCACCCCCTCCCAGTCTCTCTCTCTCTGACACTGCGTTTCGTTTCCTCAGGCCCATCCGCATCATCTCCTTTTGGAAGTCACGTGGTTTGAGCGGGCCCAAGCCACTCGCACCCCCTGCGGCAGGCGCCAGGGGCCCCGCGTGTGCAGGCCCCCCTGGCCCCTTGGCTCCACGCGCCCCGGCCCCACACCCCACCCCAAGCCCGGCCCTGGGCTACGGGGGCGCTGGGGGGGACCTGCGTCCGAGGCCGCGTCCTCCTCCTCGTCGGGGGTGTCCTCCCGCTCGGATCTGGATCCATCCCAGTCCTCCGCAGACGCCTCCCCTTCGGCGACATGGAACACCAGCGGCGACCACATGTCCTGGACCGGCTGGAAGTACCAGGCCCTCTCCTGCACACGGAACGCATCGAATGGCAAAATAAATAAATACAAATTAATAAATAAACAAAATAATAATGATAATGAATCAATCAATCAATAAATAAATAAATAAATAAATAAATAAATAAATGAACAAAATGATAATGACAACAAAGAAAAAATAAATAAATAAATACAATCAATCACATACAAATAAACAAAATGATAAACATAAATAAATAAATAAATAAACAAACAAACAGTCAAACAAACAAACAAACCAACAAACAAACAAATACATAAGTACAAACAGACAAACAAACAAAAAAATAATTATAACAAATAAATAAATAAACAAATAAATAAATAAATAAATAAAAATAAATAAATGAACAAAATGATAATGACAACGAAGAAAAAATAAATAAATACAATCAATCACATACAAATAAACAAAATAATAAATATAAATAAACAAACAAACAAACAAACAAACAAACAAACAAATAAATACAAACAAACAAAAGAATAATGATAACAAACAAACAAACAAACAAACAAACAAACAAATAAGTTGAAATAAATCCAAATTATCAGCAGAACAAGGGAAGGAAACACGAGGATTATGCTCCGGGGCAACCTCTAGAGTGTGCAGCTGGGGACGAGGGCTGGGGCCGTGAGAGCTGTGCAAGGCCACCGCACAACAACCCGCCATGCACCGCCCCAGCGGAAAGCGCACCGCACCACGCCCAGCGTCAACGCACACCGCCCATGCCGCACAGTGCCGCAGGGCGTTGCGCACCACCCGTGCCACGCGACGCACCAGCGCAGTGCACACCGCCATCCCCCACACCACACCCCCGCATTGCACGCCATGTTGCGGACGCCACAATACACGGCGCAGTGCCACAGGAGGCAGCATCAGGCACGCCACCACCCCACCACAAAACCGTTGGGGGGGGGGGGGGGTGGCATGAGGCCCCGGTGTTAGGTTGTTTGCCTTTGGCGGCGCCTATTGGCCTCACGCCACTGCTCATTCTGACCCTCTGTGGGTCCGAACGTGTTTTGGTTGTGTCAACGGAGCCCCCGGATGACTTGTCCTGTTTGACTACTCCGGGGGTCGGCTGTCCCAGAGACGGGGCTGTTGCCTGTGCTGTTGACCGGGTGCGTGCAGATGTTGGGGGGGGGGGGGGGGGTGAATTAGGAACATGCGACATTTGGAGGGGCGAAATTTGGTGCAGAGAAAAATTGCCACCAATTCTTTAATACCACTGCAAACTTTGGTACAAAATTCCCAGCCTGTGGCACAAGAACAAGCATAGACCACCCACTCCCCATCCCCCGAAAGCAGGGCGGTCCTCAACGGAAAAAAAAAACAGTGTTCCGTTACACAGTTTTCCCAAAAAAGCCCGCGGGCACACCATGTGTTCAGCCATGGTTGGTGGCGGTTGGCGGTTGGCAGTTGGCGACTGGCGGTTGGTGGCGGTTGGTGGTGGTTGGCGGCAGTTTGTGGTTGGGGATTGGTGCTTGATGGCGGTTGGAAGTGGTTGGCGGTTGGCGGTTGGTCGCCGCTGGTGGTTGGCGGCGGTTGGCAGTTGGCGGTTGGCGGTGGTTGGCGGTTGGCGGTCCTTTGGGGCGGTCCCTCAGGGCGGTCGTTAACGAAAAAAAAATTGTAGTTCCTTAAGGACCCCCCTGCCCGAAAGTGATGGGGCCACATTTTCTCCAGGCCAATCAAAAATTGACCTGGCCGGACCAGGGATGTATGACAACGTGGTAAGGGGGGGGGGGAGGGGGGTCTGAACAGGGGGGGGGGGGGGGCTGGGACCCCCCTCCTCCCAGGGTCCCCCTATGGTCCCCGCCGAAGGCGGGCCGAAAGTTTTGAAGCTTAAATCCTCTTGGCACCGAAGGCGCCGAAGCAAAAATTTGGCTGTGAGCCTCAAACATTGGAAGGGGAGGAGGGGGGGGGGTGGAGAGGAGGAGGGTCCCGGGAGGGGAGGGGGTTCCCCCCCCTCCTCCTGCGATGTACGGCCGTTCTAATACATCCCTGGGCTGGACCCATCCGCCGTTAAAAGGAGCCGCGCCGCCAGCCCCAGGGGGTGGGGGGGGGAGGTCAGACGCAAAAACAAAGTTTGTTCATCTGAACTCCGAAATCTGAAATCTGATTTGTTCATTTGACCTCCAACTTCGGACCTCCTCAACGGATTTCCTTTGCTTCCTGAGGAACAGCTTTCTGATGTGGGGGGAGGGGATTGTCTGGGGGTCAGCCAGTCCCACCAACCCCCCCCCCCCCCCATCTCGACTTCACCGCTGTTCCCGCTCCTGTGGAGCTGCGGGGCACTCCCCTGCGGCAGAGGACTTGTGCTCCGCTCTGAAGAGCATTATTGCCATGTGGACCCTTCATGGGGCAATTTTCCTCCGGGCCTTCGGCCGATCAGAAATTATCGCTGGTGCCTTCAGCGCCAATCGGTTGAGACCCAACATTTGCTTCGGCGCCTCTAAAGACTCAGCACCACCGGAGGGGGGGGGGGGGGGGATGGGGCTGGAACCCCCCCCCGGGTCCCACCCTTGCCCCCCCCCCCCAAAAAAAAACCCTGGGGGGGAGGGGTTGGGGCCATTTGCTGGGCTCCGTTGTTTGTAGGCGGGTTGTGTGTGGCACCAGCTACAAAGCAGGCAAACACACATGTGGTAGGGCTTGCGTGGCACGGTGGTGGGGGTGGTTGCATGACATTCGTGGTGTGCTCCTCCTGCGATGTACGGCCGTTCTAATACATCCCTGGGCTGGACCCATCCGCCGTTAAAAGGAGCCGCGCCGCCAGCCCCAGGGGGTGGGGGGGGGAGGTCAGACGCAAAAACAAAGTTTGTTCATCTGAACTCCGAAATCTGAAATCTGATTTGTTCATTTGACCTCCAACTTCGGGCCTCTTCAACGGATATCCTTTGCTTCCTGAGGAACAGCTTTCTGATGTGGGGGGAGGGGATTGTCTGGGGGTCAGCCAGTCCCGCCAACCCCCGAATGGTGACGTGTGAGCTGTCACGTGTGGGTTGTTGTTTGAGACGACGTCAGCAACAAATCAGCACATGCAGATCACAAGAAGGAGGTAAAAGCTTATCAAGGGCCGAAAACGACCCTAGGCGCCTTTCGCAAAAGGTCGAAAAAAAAATAGACACTCCAAACCGCCAAACCCCCCCCCCCCCACCTCGACTTCACCGCTGTTCCCGCTCCTGTGGAGCTGCGGGGCACTCCCCTGCGGCAGAGGACTTGTGCTCCGCTCTGAAGAGCATTATTGCCATGTGGACCCTTCATGGGGCAATTTTCCTCCGGGCCTTCGGCCAATCAGAAATTATCGCTGGTGCCTTCAGCGCCAATCGGTTGAGACCCAACATTTGCTTCGGCGCCTCTAAAGACTCAGCACCACCGGAGGGGGGGGGGGGATGGGGCTGGAACCCCCCCCCCCGGATCCCACCCTTGCCCCCCCCCCCCCCCCCCTAAAAAAAAACCCTGGGGGGGGGGGGGAGGGGGGCATTTGCTGGGCTCCGTTGTTTGTTGGCCGGTTGTGTGTGGCACCAGCTACAAAGCAGGCAAACACGCATGTGGTAGGGCTTGCGTGGCACGGTGGTGGGGTTGGTTGCATGGCATTCGTGATGTGTGTACGGGTGTTTCGCGTGTGGGTTTGGGACAGACGGCGGTGGACACTCAACCGACGGAGGGTGCTCGTCAACCGACGGCGGTTGATGACCAACCGACTGCAGGTACCCGCCGGCCGGCGCTCTGTTGAGGCGCGAGTAACCGGCGGCCGGCAGTGCGTTTTGTGGCCGTTGCAGTGCTGTGCGCAGTTCTGTCGACCGCGTGACCCCGCGGCATGCTGCCCTGTGGGTCGCATCGTGCCGTCGCGCTGTGCGGTACCAGGGGAGCGGGGCGATTAGGGACGGGCGACGTTTGGAATGGCAGATTTGGCATGAACAAAAGTGTGCCAACTTTTGGTACTTTAAGGACCGGAGCCATTTGTTTCCAGGACCCACCCCTCGTGCAGCTGTCTTGGGCTGGTTTGGCCTTTGTACCAGCCCCGTATTTAGCTTGTAAAGGGGAGGTATGCAGGTAGCTGCTTGCCCTCAGTCTTCAAGGGTGACTTCCACAGCGGACTGTAGCCTCAAACCCAAGAAACTGGCGTAGCACAACAGGTCAACAAGCAGATGTCATTGTCAGACTATCGATTTGGGGCTCAGGATGCCCCTCATCAGGTCTGTGACACGTGGAACAATCACAGTTGTTGCAAATCTAACAACAAATCAACACATGAATCAGAATCTGCCAGACTCTCACCAGATGCCTTACTTAAAGTCAAATGCCTGTGTTTGGACCACATTCTACGCAGGGAAGGTGCAGATTGCAAAATGACATATGTTCTCAAACCAGAAATGTGTGACTGACAACCCTGTATTTAGCTCCAAAAAGTATTTTCATGTTGTTGTTTTTTTTTTGCTCCGGTGTCTTTGCAATGGAAGCCTCTGTTTGGGCAAGACGTTTCTAGTGCTCTTGGCATGCACAGCCTCTAGGACATGACAGCAACCATCCAGCAGCCAACATTTGCGGGGGGGGGGGGGGGCACAAGGCCTCGGTATCTGATTGTTCGCCTTTGGCGGCGCCCATTGGCCCCTCGCCACTGCTCATTCTGACCCTTTGTGGGTCCGAACGTGTTTTGGTTGTGTCAACGCAGCCCCCGGATGACTTGTCCTGTTTGACTACTCCGGGGGTCGGCCGTCCCGGAGACGGGGCTGTTGCTCGTGCCGTTGACCAGGGGCATCCAGACGCACACTCCGAGTCCGTGCGGGGGTTTGCCGACTCCAGCACTGACTTGTGCGCACTGGGGTGTGTGTCTGGAGGGTCATTTTCCCGACAGGGGCTTTTAACAACCGGGGGTCGACCCCCCCCCCCCGGGCGGTGCCAAGTTGGTAAAAGGAGCCCTCCGTCGCGGTAGTGGTGGTGCGGGGGGGGGGGGGCGGTGGCACTCAGCAGCGGCCAGGGCCACACCCACATCTCCTCCTCGTCCTCCTCCTCCGCCGCCTTACCCTCATCGGGGCCCCATCGGTGCCCGGGCCGCCGCATCCCGCCCTCGTACTCCGCGCGGATGTGCTCGACGTCCCTCTCGAACTTGGTCTTCGCGTTCAGCAGCCGGAGGCCGCTCAGGGACGTGCGCAGGGCCGTCTGGCGGCGCGCGGAGACGGGGCTGCCGCTGCTCTGGAGCCACGCGTGCCGCAGCGCCGCCGCGGCGGACGGGCGGTCCCGCGGGTCGAGGGCCAGCAGCCGCGCCACGAAGTCGCGGGCGCTGGCGGAGATGCGGTCCCATGTGCTGTTGGCGTCGAAGACGTACTGCCTGCAGCCGGAGGGCAGGGGGGGGGGAGGGCAGGGCTTTGCTTGAAGGGAAGGGCGGCCATCGGGGGCAGTCCCAGAGCGGTTGCAGAGTGGTCGCAGGGGATGTGAAAGCGGGTGGGGGAGGCGGTTTCTGGCGGTTGGAAATGCGGTTGGGGGCCGGTGTTGGGGTAGGGGAATGCCTTTGGGGTAGAGTCAGGGCAGTGGAGAGGTGGGGAGGGGGGTACCCCCCCCCCCCCCCTTTCAAGCGATTCCCTGGGGGAGGGGGTGCGGGGAGGGGGGCGTCAAAATGGAAAGTGTGGGAAAATGCGGGAAATTGCGGGGAAATGGCGGGGCGGTTGCGGTGCCGTACCCAAACCCCCCCGGGCCTCAAGGAGCAGTACCTCTGCACAGGGGACACGCAGGGCACCCACACTCTTGTAGTATACAATACAGTACAATACAAACAGTGGGTGCACACACACACTCTTGTAGTATACAATACAGTACAATACAAACAGTGGGTGCACACACACACTCTTGTAGTATACAATACAGTACAATACAAACAGTGGGTGCACACACACACTCTTGTAGTATACAATACAGTACAATACAAACAGTGGGTGCACACACACACTCTTGTAGTATACAATACAGTACAATACAAACAGTGGGTGCACACACACACTCTTGTAGTATACAATACAGTACAATACAAACAGTGGGTGCACACACACACTCTTGTAGTATACAATACAGTACAATACAAACAGTGGGTGCACACACACACTCTTGTAGTATACAATACAGTACAATACAAACAGTGGGTGCACACACACACTCTTGTAGTATACAATACAGTACAATATAAACAGTGGGTGCACACACACACTCTTGTAGTATACAATACAGTACAATACAAACAGTGGGTGCACACACACACTCTTGTAGTATACAATACAGTACAATACAAACAGTGGGTGCACACACACACTCTTGTAGTATACAATACAGTACAATACAAACAGTGGGTGCACACACACACTCTTGTAGTATACAATACAGTACAATACAAACAGTGGGTGCACACACACACTCTTGTAGTATACAATACAGTACAATACAAACAGCGGGTGCACACACACACTCTTGTAGTATACAATACAGTACAATATAAACAGTGGGTGCAC
Source organism: Eutreptiella sp. 'Long Island Sound 2002' (assembly GCA_964036045.1). Lineage (NCBI taxonomy): Eukaryota > Euglenozoa > Euglenophyceae > Eutreptiales > Eutreptiaceae > Eutreptiella > Eutreptiella sp. 'Long Island Sound 2002'. Next base: position 4,333,165 of record OZ038402.1, read on the forward strand.
ACACACACTCTTGTAGTATACAATACAGTACAATACAAACAGTGGGTGCACACACACACTCTTGTAGTATACAATACAGTACAATGCAAACAGTGGGTGCACACACACACTCTTGTAGTATACAATACAGTACAATACAAACAGTGGGTGCACACACACACTCTTGTAGTATACAATACAGTACAATACAAACAGTGGGTGCACACACACACTCTTGTAGTATACAATACAGTACAATACAAACAGTGGGTGCACACACACACTCTTGTAGTATACAATACAGTACAATACAAACAGTGGGTGCACACACACACTCTTGTAGTATACAATACAGTACAATACAAACAGTGGGTGCACACACACACTCTTGTAGTATACAATACAGTACAATACAAACAGCGGGTGCACACACACACTCTTGTAGTATACAATACAGTACAATATAAACAGTGGGTGCACACACACACTCTTGTAGTATACAATACAGTACAATACAAACAGTGGGTGCACACACACACTCTTGTAGTATACAATACAGTACAATACAAACAGTGGGTGCACACACACACTCTTGTAGTATACAATACAGTACAATACAAACAGTGGGTGCACACACACTCTCTGTTCGACCAAAACAGAAGTGCAAAAGAGAATTTCTCTCACTCCAGAACAGATGCTCTGGAGTACAGGGGATGCAGTCAACAGCAGGCAATACACAGACAAACCAGGGTACAGCCCAGCTCTGACTAACACATACATGCATTACCTCACAGGAGGCAAAACTGACACTGTACACAACCAGCAACTGGTGCTCTGGGCCCACTGCAACTTGGGTTCTCCCAAGTCATCCCTCTCCATCAGCGAGCACCCACACGCACGCGAGGGGGACACGCAGGAGGCAATTGGGGGAAAACGGTGGGACACTGCGAAAATCGCGGCCCTCAACCCCCCTTCCCCCCCCCTTTGCCCGGGGGCGGGCTGCCCTCGAGGCCGAGTCCGTGTGCCGATGGGTACTTCCGGGTATGCGCACGGGTCAGGGCTTTGAGACGTGTAAATTGTCTGCATCGCTGGTCCCAAGGCACTGGGGGGCGGGGGGGGGATACTCAGCGCACGGCAGTGGGACAGTGCGCACTGCGCTGCCTCTGCCCCTTTGACGCCCCTCCCGCCGGCCATTGCACAAGGCACACAACGCAATGCGCACAAGGTCTTCCCCAAGTGGGAAATGTAGCACGGCCCCGGAGGGGGCCGGATCACCGGGTGTTGCCCATTGGTGGTGCGCTTGAAGTGGGGGGGGGGGTGTGCAAGGCCGGGGGGGGACGGCGGGATGAGTGGTGCAGAGGAGAGGGCCACTGCGACGTCGCAAGAGGGATACAGGGGGCAGTGCTGTGGGGGAGGGGGGGGTGTTCCAAAAAAGGGCTGGTGGAGGCCACCGATTACCCCCCCCCCCGCCGTCGGTTACCCGCCAACCGGGGGCCGATCATAACTCCGGTGTGCCAAGAGGAGGGGCGGCACCGGCCGCCACAAGAAACCCGCGCAAGGACCCCAGGAAGACGGGCGGATACCCGAGGGAGATCTTCTCAAACAGGAGGGCCGTGGAAGTGGCGAAGAAGGGCGGCCAGCCGCAGAGGAGGATGTAGGTCAGCACTCCCAGAGACCACAGGTCGCACTTCTCGTCGTACGGGTGCCCGGCTGCACAGAAGGACGGGGCACGTGGCAGGGCGGCAGTCGAAGGGAGGGGGCCGAGGGGGTGGCCGATCAAGCCAAGGGCCACTGCCACCCCCCGGCCGCACCAGTGCACCCCATCGGCAACAGCCACCGCGGCCAAAGCGGGGGCGGGGGTGCCCCGACCCCGGGGGGAGGGGGGCATGCGGCAGGCAGTGCCGGCCATGCCATTGGCCCGCGTATGCACGTGATGAGGCAGGCCTGAATCCCCGTTCAGGACCCCCTACCGCTCATTGTCCACCGGATACAGTTCCCTGGCTTCCCGCCCACAACAACGCACCACACATATGCCCTCTGCCCCGCCCCCCCCCCCCCCCACAACAGCACCAAGGCAGCACCCCTCTCTGGAGGGAGGCACAGGCCCTCCAGGAGGAGCGAGCCGTTCACCAGGAGGACCTACCCCCAGGGACTTGAGCGGGGGGGGGGGGGTCCAGGGGGAGGGGTCGCCCCACCCTCTCGGGCCGCACCCCTGCCTTCCGACAAATTGTTGCAACGCTGATACCTCCTTGCACAGGGCTGGTGTGGGGATACTACATCAGGGGCGTGTCTGCACAGCGCCCAATAGTAAGTCAGCTTTCCCGTGACCACCCTGAAAGCCATCCACCACCGAGAGAGCTACGTCCACAGGGCAAAAACGGCAGATTTAGACAGCAATGTGGCATTTTCAGTGTCAAACATCGTTAGCTGAGTTTTT